>JABKKP010000180.1:96147-134172 GCA_013624355.1 Fusarium caatingaense
ATCCCCGCTGTTGTATGTTCTCTATTTTTGCCTTTTTACCAATCGTGAGGTCATGAACCAATTCTATGACATTTAGAATCGCTTTCTACTAAATTAATGAATGCACCACACCTCCGAAAAGCGAAGGCGAAGGAGATCCCGAAGCGCGAGTGAATATTTGGTACATACGGGTGTCAGAATTAGCAGATTACCAAGCCTAACTGCTTGTCTAATCTAACGTAAAGCCTAGAGCTGTTTTATCTCTCACGGTATGATTTCATTGTCTTTACGGACAAGAAGTTTAATCTCCGCCCTGTAATTAGGTTGCCAATCGTCGACTGAATCACCGTCGTCCCAAAGACTGTTGAACCAATGAAACTCTTTTTCCAACAACGCCTCCAAACGATTCATAAAGGTCCCCGCAGCGCCGACATTGTCCTTCTCCACGTCATGACTCGCACTCCATGGGACCTCGACGTATTCGTTATGACAATCGCGGAAAACTACCCGGGGTTCCCACCCTGGCGGTGCTAGCCAATTGCCAGTGTCATCAATGACATGGAGACTCGGTTCCGGATAACCATCGTGCTGTAAGCTCGCCTTCCATCTTTTCAGAAAGCCTCGGTGGGATTTCTCGCGTTCCAAACGTTCGACGCTCTTCGGGAAGTTGTGGTTCCAGTGGTGGTGAAACCGGAATGCAATGTTCCAATCTTCCACAATCGTGAATTTGCGAGTGCCGATAAATGGAGCTAGCAGTTTCATTCTGGATAGGTTTGTCGGTAAAGAGTGTTTCAGAGCATGACGGGTCGTGGAAACACAAAAGATATCTTGACGAGGAGCCACAATCGGCCGCCAAGGCTCGTCACCCCTAGAAGGTACGAGTGTCGAAGGAAAATCCGAATTATCGTACCATCTGTTTGCGATATTGTCGGGTCCTGAATTGCGCATAGCTACCCAACCTTTGATGCTGTAGTACTCAATAATTACGGCTCTGGATTCCTTGCAAGCCGACCAAAGGCCGGCGTCATACAGATAACCTGACGCCTTTGTGCCCGTCTTAGCTCTATCGCGACCGAGAGCTCGCAGCGTAACGTATGCTGTTTCAACGTTTTCGACATCGAAGGTCTCATCATAACCCTCGAGATCGGCTTTCAAGGTTACATCATCTTCGGGGGCCTCGGGTTCAGGCACGCGATCGATAGTAATGTGGTGTATACCGCGATCAGTCGGGGTAAGGGGGAGGCATGCGGCCTTCCAAATCTTGATGCGTAATTCTGGGGGTAGCTTCGGGAAGAAGTGGAAGCTGGGTATTTCTTTCTCGTCGGAGATGGGTAGAAGGCCAGAAGTGCCTTCTCCAGAAGCCCCCTCGCAGGCTGGCTCGGCCATGATCGAAGCAGGAGCGAGCAGTTGTTGTTTAAGGCTAAGAGCACTAGATTTGAATTAATTAAAGTTTTCTCGAGGCGGACAAAAGGACAACAAACCTATTTCGCCTCGCATTTCTTGACCGGCTAGGCTCCCTGCTCCCTTAACGCGTGGTGCAGCTTTGTTGGTGATAATAGTGAAGGACGAAATCTTCTGTGGGACGATGGAGAGTGGAAGGAGACAATCCTCTCATAGTTGCAGCTGTTGACAAAAGCACGTGATATTTGCTTTTTCTTTGTTTGGTCAGGCAGGAGCGATAGCAGTGGCAGTGACGGTTAGTGGAGGTGACACAAGATGTTCCTTCCCGAAATGTCATCCAATCGCCGACCGGAGTGGGACCGATGTGATAAAGCAAATAGTAAAGCTCCAGCCAAGCAGCTTTGTTTTGGTCTTATCCACTGATTGATGGCATCCCTGCCTTGTAATGAGCAATAGAATGTTGCTAGGAACTCTTGCACTAGTGTGCACATTGTAATGTGAGGTATCTGATCGGTATAGACTCTCGGCTTTGGAAACGCCATCGAGAACTTCCAAAAACAGATGTTGAGCCTGTATACTGAGCCATATGAGATATCTGATAAGAGAATAAATGGGTTTCCCTTGGCTTCAAGAGCGGGCAGACTCTGAATTAGTTTTTATACAACCTAAGACCCTCATTGTCCACCCATCGTAAATGTAAAGCCTGGGACCCAAGAGGGTAATGGTCTTAGTGAGGGGCTCCAAATGTTTTTTGTTTCTTCTTCGTGTTCTCATTATAAGCATTGTTCTCGATACCTTACAGGCAATCCCTCCATGTGGAATGATCTAGACGATGATCTTTTCTACAAAATTCGACTTCATTGCACGCAAGAGCGAGAACTCGAATATCCTCCGTAATCTTGAAGGGGACGTCGAAACCACTGTCTATGAAATCGTCATAGGTGGGGACGTAGCTGGGGTGCTCGGTCTCGAAATGCTCGCCACGGATATTGAGACTGTACAAGAAGGTTCGAAGAGCCAGACTCCTCTTATCTTCACAGTAGTGGCATGTATTGCTAGGAAAAGCTTCGACGTAGCGTTCGTGGCAGTTAATAAACTTCTTGTTATAGTCGGGCATAGATGCAGTGCCGTAGTAGCTGCTGGGGCGTCGCGACCATTTCATCTCGTTGTCGATGAGCCAGACGGTTGTTTGACGGTTGTCATTCATGTACTGGCTGCGGATTAGTCGCGCGAGAAATCCGCGGGGAGTGCTTTCTGCCGACATATTCTTGTAGGTCCTTGGTAACCATTTGATCCATGAAGGATCGAATTCAATGGCGATATGCTTGATGTTATGAAAGCTGTTGGTTCCTGGAGAGGCCCATATGCATATTTCAAGGGCCGAATGAACATCGTCGTGCTTGATCTTTTCAGGGTCCTGAATGCAAAAGATGTCATGACCGGGGTTCACGTAGTAGGACCAGTCATCACCAGCAAGAACCTTTCCTCCGCTACCAGGCCCGTTGGGGCAGTATTCTTGAATGGCGTCTCGTGACTCCTTACATGCTAGCCAAAGACCACCGTCTCTCATAGTACCTGATCTCGCAATCCCATCGAGGTGGACGGGTTGGTGAACTAGGTATATACGTGTTGGAGAGCTCTCCCGGACTATGGTGTACTGCACACCGGGGTGGTTGGCCTCTCGTTCACGACAGGCTTCATGACAAGCTTCTTCCCATATCTGCAGACGAAGCTCAGCAGGCAGATCAGGGAAGGATTCGAATGATGGTGTATCCATTTTGGGTGCTGTGCCGGATGCGGTAGAGCGATGCGAGCGTTGTTGTCGATGTCGGATTTATGAAAAAGATAGCATGAAAGAGGTGGTCTGCATATTTATGATTTAATTTCAGACTCCACAAGGGAACCCGTGGAGATTATAGAGTTCGGTGAATGTGTCATACCGTGGTACAGTGCTTTAAAATTCGAAACTCTACAATACCCGTAAGCCAATGGCACCACAGTAAACTGTAAATGGCAGGCTGATGCTTTTACCTTTCGGTGTGGTGAATGCTCTGTATCAACCAAAAAGCGGACGTCTAAAGTTAAAAGGCGACAGCGAAAACCTCTTTGAAAAAGAATTAGAACTTCTGAAGTCAAAGCTGGGAGTATCTACTCGGGGTTTGCTTGTGACACATCTGGTGATAAAGACGCCCGCAATTCGTACTTCATAAAACAACACTTTTGATCACACGAACTGTTATTTGATAGTTATCCGTTGATGCAACGCAGAGAATGACCAATAACGGTCTGGAATCTTGATTGTTCAGCTTGAGGTTGTGAATAGGTGGTTGTCGGTTGAGCTGGAGAAATGGACTTTGGAGGTAGCCTAATATGTACCTCCTATTGAAAAAGAAACAAATAGCCACGGTAACAAATAAGACCATGGCTTTAATACAGGTCATGCCATCCTCTAAGGTTCTCCGAAACCCAAGTCTCTCTCAAATCTTTTCCACCTCGTACCAATTGGCTGAACAAGCGTAGAGGAAGCACCCGTCTGGTTCATCTCCTGTACCCCATTAGTCATGTACAGTGGTGTCATTTCACCATCATCGCTGAAGAACAGTTTCGGTCTTTCTCGTCTCTTAAAAACCTGCCATGATCCATCCGTGAAAGTGACGTTGGAGCTGAAAGCCTCCTGGAGCTTAAAGTGCCACGGTCCTGTGAGCTTTCGTGAGAAGAGATGTGAGCCTACGCGAGGCCATTGCTGTTTGTTGTTTTCCACATAGTCTATCATCCAATGGTTGATTGAATGCCAGTGGCCTCTCTTGTCGCGCCAGATAAACGGGTCTTCGGTCCATTCTGGGTTATCTTGCTCTGTGACGTTCCACGTGGCTTGGTACTGGAGCTTGTAGTCGTCATGCAATGACTTTGCAGTGAAGATGGAATAGTCCTTCATGCCGAGTACGATCTGGCTTGTGGGGGTTTTGCGTGTCCATAGAGGGAAGGCAGATGGATTGGTTGCATGAATGCCAGCTGGACGATTACTGTTGACAACCATCTTGGAAGACGACCAAGGACCACGAATATCGTCTGCAGTGGATAGAGAAATATTGTTCGGCCACTTCGTGTAACTGATGCTCTCACACTTGGTGAAGTCTTTGTCGTAGTTAACACCGATGCTATACAAAAGATACTTCTTGTCGGCAGGGCTATAAACAATGTCCGGGTTGTGAGCGAAGTTATTGGACACAGCATCGGCGTATTGATATGGTCCCTGAGGCCCATCATGCGATTCAGCGCGAATGATGTATGAATGCGGACGCCAACCTCTCAGTCCACATCCATGGGTGAATTGAACTGTAAAGAGATGGAAAAGGCGCTTGTTGTCGCGATCTTGAATGATGCGGCCTCCCCAAGATGCGTTGGGCCAAATATTGAAGTCTTCGGGACCAGGCGGCATGTAGGTATAGTTGTAGCCGGTATAGCGTGTTGCGGGTGCAAGATCGAGTCGACCACAGTCGGGACCAATCCATCCTGGATCGCATTGGCATTTATTTAAACGCTTCGAGCAGATGCCGTTCAAGCTGCAATCTTCATCGACTTTACAACGGATTGAAAGAACAAAGACCGAAGTAGCCAACAAACTGAGGAGGTGCAGCATACGCATGTTGGTTTAATATTCAATTCCAAGCACTGCTATAGACTTTTGGACGAGATTCGGTCACGAATCTGATGAAGGTTAACCAAAGCATGTTATGTCCTCTCTTACGGAGGTTCACTCTCGCTGTGCCTCGAATGTGATGTCATAGCTACTGTCGTCAGCAGATGCCAATCTACCAATCTGCTCAGATTTCTCAGCACCCCGCAGCGACCTTCAAGCTCGGGCTCATATATACCGAGATGTGTAAATTACCTGAGACACGATCAAAGATTTGCCGAGATGGATGACTCTTTGGCTCACTTGGAATACATGCCACAGCTTCTTGGCCGAGTAACTTGTTGTATTTGTGACAATTATTGTTTTACCTTCCAGTAGTGTTCAAGGACCATTGACTGCTATATGGACGCCAATGAATTTCCTACGGTCAGTTCAGCGACTTACCATTAGTTGGAAGCTCAACTATGGAATGAGTTCTGCGACTATACGGAAGTGTAGTACCACAGCTAGTCTTGAGCATAATGATATTGAGGAATACCCGAGTTACGAGGGATTTTGCCATATGAAAGATGGTGAAAAGATGATGAGGCTACATGGGATTGCTCGCTCAAATGGCCTGAGGTTGCAGAGAAAGCACTGAATCTTGTAGGTTTCGGGAAGATCAATGGTGTGGATGAGCCTCTTTCGGACGAGAGATCACGCTGGGCCCACGAGTAGACACTATGGATTTATCTTGGTTTATCGCTCGCTGATACGGGATGGACGAGATTGCCAAAAGGCGTCGAGGGTGATAATGAGCAATGTCTTGAATCCATTCACTGACAAGGGTTTTCTTCGTGTCGTCATGCTTTGACTTCTCGCCACCGCGTTGCTTTACCGCCTTCCCAATTGAGTATATGTAAAGGAGCGGAGAAGGAAACTGAACTGGTCAGTTTTTCTGAGGTGGGAAAGTGGAGAATGGAAACATTGAATCCTGCAGGGTAATGTTCTAAAGACATCTAACGGACAGCAATTTATTGGCAGAACATAATGAAATATGTTCGTACACACGACTATCTATTATTGTATTCGAACAGATGTTTTAAAACACCAATAGGCAGTCAGTAGTTGCTTTGGGAACAAAGGATTTAGGCCGATTCGCTGATCCATTGCGACGTTTGCCTTGTCACTCACAAAAACCATCCACCAAAAACTCCCATATCATCGTTCCATCTCGCAGGTTTTCAAATGAATACAACCATAATGCGCACCACACTGTACAATGCGAATAACAACGCTGAACTTTGAAAACGGTTGATACCTCATTCATGAATTAGGACGAGACCACTAGTATGACCATCATTCTCGAAGCTTTATCCAACGAGTAGAAACTCGCCTCAATGGCTCAGTGGTAGAGCGTGTCACTAGTAATGACAAGGTCCACGGTTCGATCCCGTGTTGAGGCACAATCAATTCCAAGCTAGCAATAGCTCGGATTCTCTTTTTTTTATCTTTTGGCTTTTAGGTTGGATTTATCTAGCACTATTTCAGAAAACTAAAAAATCATTCGGCTCTACTGTGTGGAAAAACCACCCAAGGAACAAAAGGCATACGCCGAAGTGGTTCCTCCCAATCTGTCTTGCTAAGTCAATCGCTGCAAATTCCATAGACCTACATGTCAAGGGCATTTCATTTTCAAGCTGGCTCTCTTCATCGTACATCCACCATTGACCCTGAGACCCCTGTGTGTCACCGGCCCAACCTCCATTCCAGGGCATGGCGCGTTATGCCAACCTCCGTTGTAACCCTACACGTCTATCGACAGACCAAATTCCCAAAATCCAAGCAGCTGCTTGATATCTGCCCCCGAAGACTTGGCAGTCAAGCTGATCATCGTCTTCTTCCCGCTCAGAGTGTCTAGCGTAACGACCGAGAGTTCTACAGCTTCGTTCAATTCCAACTTTAGGTGATTTGCTCCTTGAACAAGATTCGGCGATACATGAGTTCCTTCCCACGTGCGGAAAGTCGGTGCCATCTCGTCTGTGATGCTGAAGATACTCTGTGGACGGGACTTTGGGTAGATGCGGCGGTCGTCATTGTCGACGTTGATATCTGGTCGGAAGGTTTTGAAGCGAAGATCCACCAGTTCGTTCTCAATTTCTCTGACGTGGTTTACTGCTTGGCGATAGGAGGCGACAAGGTCTTCCCATTTCTCTTGTGCTGAGAGCTCTGTGATGGTGGATGGTGTTGCTGGCGGAGTAAATGAGAAGGACGAGTCGATTGATGTTGGCATCTCCAGCTCAAATGGAGATGCTGGCTCGTTGACGTGGATTTCTGTGAATGATCAGCGTAAGGTCGATAAGGTGGCAAGACTGGCTGTTTTACCTTGAAAACTGAAAGTGGACGATGTGTCGATGGTGTCGTCGCTAGAGATGCTAGACGCATCGCTATCATTGCGCCAGGTGATCAAAGCCATTGTTGATCCTCTAGTAAATGATCCTCTTGATCTTTGGAGATTTGATGGTTGAGACTAGACGAAGCCAAGGATGAAGATATACAGCTTCCTCAGAGTGTGAATCTTTTCTGCTGGCTGCAAGGTGATTTGGATCAAATATGGGTCTGAAGCACTCGTTAGCTACAGTAAATGCGTTTGTTCTCTCTGCATTCATGCAATGTTTGCTGCATCTGAAAGCAACAGAAATTGCAGCTGACTAGACAAAGACATGTTGGTGAAAGAAGCAATTCCAGTCGCCATTGAACAAAAAGTATGCACCCACCTTTTTACAAGTCAAGTCTTTCGGTGGATTTGAGCTCCGGGACAGTAACCTCTTGCGTCGCGAATGCTTAAAGAAATTTTATTTCAGAAGAGACCTTTTCCTTCTTTCTTTCTAGACTGACTGAAGGCCTTCTTGTATGATTCTTGAGGGGGGTTGGTTCTTCCACGCCGTCAAACTTTGAAAGCGCCAACGGCCAGTAGTGTCCAATGAAGATCATCAAAACGACGGACGGGCGGTAATGACAGGTGAAAGTGTAAAGTTTATTGCCATAAACCAGTTATCTCAACGTTCGATCCACAAGGCGTTACGTCTTCTTGCTAAAAGCAGCACGTGTTTGCTGATCTTGTCAGACCACCTTCAAACTCTACAGCCACCTTCTGTGACTGCGGGTTTAATAAAGGGGATCAAAGCGGTGAGGGGATTTATGGATGTTTCAAGTGGCCACAATGGGAATGTTACTGGAATGCTGTAGTGGTCAAAATAATAATCCTTATTTGGAGCTAATATCGGCGGCTCCGTTGGAGACCTCGGGAAGATATCTATCTGGATGAAGAGCCAGTGAACCGTAGTATCGTCAGGGTCTGGGAAATAGCCCAGAGAAAAGATTCGAGACATCGCCGCACCTGATAGAAGACCTGGAGGTCATTTCATAGCCTTGCCTAAGTGGCAGCTGATTGATTGAAAAGCTCTACTGCCATCTAACACCTATCTATCCACCAGGAATATCTACCTCTGACTACAACATTCAGTAGATAGTGCGACGGGATCCAATAAGGTCATCTCGCTCACGGGCCGCCATCTCAATCTCCTCCACAGTATCACGGTCATCTACGCGAAAAGAGCCGTTGGCGGCCTCCTCATGGTAGATCATGTTCCAAGACTCTACCTCTTCAGCTTCTCCATCCGGGGCCATAGTGTCCTGAAGTTGGTAGCTGGGTTCCTTCTTTGTTTTCTCCTCCGCCTTCTTCTCGCGGTTGTTGGCGATGGTAAGCTTTACAGCCTGCTTGAAGACCTTTACATAGCGGGTAGTCTTCTTGGCAGTGGCCTTAAGGCTGGGCTTTCCTGGAATCTTGGGCATGGTTGCGGTTTTGGGTTGTCTAGAATTTGGGTTAGTAGATTGGTGGTTGGTGACAAAATGATGAAGAAGGGGTGCGAAGAGGATGTCTGAAGTGAAAGGGTTGTAGAACAGAAAAAGGATAGGCCAAGAGAGTCTGTGAGTGTGAGAATTACACCCGTGATCTAGTGCGTGACAGTCGACGTGTTCGATGCCTAACTGTCACTCGCATGTTCACATTTCCATTGTTCTGGATATGTACAGTGACATAGTACCCCTTTCAGAGGTGAAGAGGGTATATGCCATATTCATGTGATGGCTTTCATAAGAACAAGGCCTTTATATGTGGCACAAAAGGTAAACAGAGACTGGCCAACACATAAAGTGGCCTTATTATAATATGTCTCCTGAAAACAGTTCGGTGGTGAACAGATGTTCGTTGAAGATAACTGCCTATTCTTACCAAGACATCATACAGGTATACTGAGTACAGTTGCATGTTGAAAGAAGTGTTGAAGGCTTGACCCTATCCTCACTAATATCCCCGGAACCCTCCAATGATTCATCCTTCTAGTCAATGTACCCCACGCGGCGCCTAGTTAGGAGGAGCAGTGCCGACACACTCAGTAATGAATCGCCCTTCAAGATTTCCATTAACAGTCTGCGCAACCCAAATCTCAACAATAGTATCCTGATCGTTGGATCAGTAGCCCTCATACATAGTAAAAACGGGTGTATTTGGCGTTTTGAGGACAATTGCCGGTGTTATATGTGAGCGAACTACCAGCGCTGTATGTCTCTTCATAGCCAGTGTTGATTTCCATAGAGGCACTGAAGATTTCGAATAGACTCGCAGATACACCAGCAGTCACACCGACGCTGATGCTGCACGATGAGGATTCCTCCCACGTCACGTCGATGCCGGGCGAAAGTTCTATGGTGTTGACCCTGTGGTGAGTGCTAGGTTTGACGACGCCTTGTCGAAAGGTCATGGGTTGTCGCCAGGTTACGGTGATACACGAGATGTCTTGGCTGTCACTGCAACTGTGCCTCTTGTGCCATATCTTGAATATCCTGCTAGTGGCAATGCAACATCGATCACGGGCCTCACGAATGGTTTCACTGACGCGATCTAGGCCACCGACCGTGTCAAGGACAAATATGTCGCCGTGAAGATTAGTGGTCTGTCTTGAAGGGCTATGGAGGAAGGCTGATATACACTGCGTTGCCGAGAGTATTTCCTTGGTACTCTTTTTGACCCAACGATTAAAATAATACAAGGTCGCCTGGTGGTATGGTCGCTCGACAGTGCCTTGTTCAGGTCATTTTCCATCATTGCTGTCGCGTCCCATAGCTATGTAAATATTGTCCCTGCACTTTCCTACTTAAATCCTGTCCAACGAGCCTCACCTTGGCTATCGGCGTCAGGCACTTCCAAGTCTAACAGGTCTGTCATTCTCATGACACTTTGTTGGATCATATCATCGATCGACTTCGGCCGCGTATAGAATGCCATCACCGGTGGGAATACAACTGCGCCCGCCTTCGTCACTTCAAGCATATTTTCCAAGTGAATGCTAGTCAACGGCGTTTCTCTTGCGACTAGAACCAACCTCCTTCTCTCTTTAAGAGTCACACTTGCTGCTCGGACGATCAGATCATTGTCGTAGCCCATGCGTATGCCGGCTAGTGTCTTCATACTACATGGCACTGCTATCATGCCGTCTGTACGGAAAGAGCCAGATGAGAGTGAAGCTGAAACGTCCAGTGATGAGTGTGTCTTGAAGGCTAGTGACTCTAAGCACGAAGGAGTGTTGTTTGGGGCTTCGAGTTCGTATTTGAGTGTGGCACCTCCCCATTTTGACATTATGAGATGTGTTTCGATGCCGAGATCACGAAGTCGCTGCAGAAGAGCGACTACCAATGGTGACCCCGTTGCTCCTGTAACAGCAACAACAATGCGCTGTGGGCGTCGGTTGAGCTCATTATGTTTATGCGACGCAGAATAGTGGCGGATATGGAGCGAATGATACTTAAATGGTAGACCTTTGGAAAACCTCGGGGTACCCGCTAATCTTGATGTCCAGATTAGACTATGCATCGCGAATATTGACCCTGATGGTGACTTGCGGGCTTGAGGAATGAAGCTGGAAGCGAGAGCCTGGTGATTCTTTAAATTTCTCAAAACCACGCCGCGGCCCTTAAATATGTTAGCAAAGCATTATATAAGACGCATTCGATGCCACAACTCGATCTGCAGCTATCGTATGCTCACGCCATAAAACAATACGCGGGAGTAAATGGTGCCGATCTTGTTTCGTTCCAAGATTTGGGACACATCAAGCAAACGCCACGTCCTAGCGGCTGTCTTGTATACGAGACTCAAGATCACCTCCTATGTCGGTAGCTGATCGTTGGCACAAGCGGCCGACGTTGGATCTCGTTTCAGTCACTTGAGTGGTGTGATGCCGATATAAGTGTTGTTAATGCACCATGATTTTCGGGTCATGAAGCCGACTTCGCCAATTGGAAAAGTTTGATAACAATGTGGCTGGCAGTCCAATTGATGACCAAACGACACAGTGGTGCTGAATAACGTGCTTGATAAAGCTGACAATGGCGTATTCCTTGTAATGGCAAATGGCGGCCGACATGCTCTCATCACCTTATATTGACTGACGGCACAACGGATAAAATATCTTGGAAACTTATCGAAGGAACATCGAGTTAGGAGATCATTTACAACAACAACACTGGAAATGCATCGACTCCGATTGAACTCAAGCACTCGTATCGTGATTCATCGTCCACCCTGTCGCTGGCTATCGAAAAAGACATATCCTGCACACCTTGACTTCCGGGCGTTTGTTGATACGCTACGAAATGACAATGACCTGGCCGACATCACTGCTGAAGTAGATCCCAAACTCGAAGTTGCAGCGTTCATACGCCTAGCATACGAACAACGCACAAAGGCTCCTCTGTTCCACAATGTGAAAGGAGCTCAAGATGGACTATTCCGTATTCTCGGTGCACCAGCTGGTCTTTCCAGTGACCCCAAGTCTCCATATCGCCGATTGGCTCACCACGTTGCTCTTCCAAAGAACTCTGGGGTGAGGGACGTTATCGATAAGATGCTCTCGGCGAAAGGAGAAAAGCCTTTACCACCAGTCCATGTATCTACAGGACCATGCAAGTAGAACATTATCAAAGGTGACGATGTTGATCTCAACAAATTGCCTGCTCCTCTTCTCAACAAGGCTGATGGAGGTAACTACATCCAAACCTTGGGCATCAACATCATACCCCATCCTACAGAGCCTTGGACCAACTGGTCGATTGCTCGGGCCATGATCTACGACAAAACGCGTATGGTTGGTCTGATAATGAAGCCACAGCACATTGCCCGCATCTTCGCTGAGTGGAAGAAGACGGGCGAAGACGTACCGTATGCCATCGCTCTCGGTGCCCCACCAATCGCCACTATGGCAGCCAGCATGCCTCTTCCAGCCGGTGTCTCAGAAGCCGATTACGTTGGAGCTCTCTGCGGCTCACCGTTGGAGCTTATCAAGTGCGAAACCAACGATATGTACGTCCCTGCAACGAGTGAAATCGTGTTGGAAGGCACTATCTCGATCACCGATACGGCCAAAGAGGGTCCGTTTGGTGAGATGCACGGCTACAGCTTTCTTGACGAGAACTCTCTGCAGCCTCTGTATACCGTCAAGGCGATCACCTACAGGAACAACCCGATTCTTCCAGTTTGTGTGCCTGGGAGAGCAAACCTTGGCCCTGACGAGACACATACAATGATTGGAACACTAGCTTCCGCTGAAATTCGTCACCTACTCCAGCAACATGGGTTACCTGTCACTCAGGTTTTTGCCCTCTTTGAAAGCCAAGTCATTTGGGCAGCTGTTCAAGTTGATCGAAAGAAACTGGCCGAAATGAAGACGAATGCCAAAGACCTTTGCACCAAAATCGGGGATCTTGTTTTCCGCAATAAATGTGGTATGCAGATTCATCGGCTGCTCGTTGTGGGAGATGACGTTGATCCGTTTGATATGAACGATGTCACTTGGGCTTTTGCAACGAGGTGTAGGCCAGCGATGGATGAGTTCCATTTCGAAGATGTGCCTGCTTACCCACTTGTGCCATACATGTCTCACGGTCCTGGGACGAAACTCACCGGTGGGAAGGTGGTGGCCAATTGTTTGTTGCCTGAAGAATATGATGGTAAGCAGGGTTGGGTTACTTGCGATTTTGAAAGTGGATACCCTGAGGGTATTAAACAGAGAGTCTTGAGCAGGCAAAGAGAGCTTGGTCCATAAGGTACATAGACTTGTAGGCTTTTGTTGGTGATGTCTGTATGAGATCTTATCCGTATTCGTATTTACTCAGGATTGATGAGTATGGTGGTCTGTGCGTTGACCCCTCTTGAGAAAACTTCATCTAGAACAAACATGAATGTTTAGTCTTGCGCGTAGACGTCAGGCGGCCAGCGGACGCCCCTCACGGGAATACCTTGGCGATGATCTGCCTTTAGAACCAGAAGATTACGATCAAGACCTCTCCGAATGTAGCAGCGTATCATGCGACTCTGACAACGGCTGCGAGTATGATTCTATGGACGAGTGCACCACACATGGCAATGACTACAAGTCTGATACATCTAGCGGCAGCTACGCTTCTGGCATAGATGCGGACTACTACGACATGAAGGGGCAGCGCCAGGAGCGCAAGCGGCATTTTAGAGAGCTCCAAAAGGCCCAACAGGGACCGAAAAAAGAAAAGGCCAAGCCAGAGTTTGGCGCGGCCGAGGAGGAGAATGCTGTCAACGAAATCAAAGACGCAATCGCTAAGGCGCAAAGGAAAAAGAAGCTTGAGCCTCTTGACCTTCTCGGTGGAAAGGACTTCGAGCTTTATTCACTGGATCACATTAAGCACTGCCCTGATGACTCTGCCCTCACGCGATACATCGATTTCTATGCCGATGAGTCTTTCGATTATAACGCACCCCTAAAGAGCGACCGAATCACTGCAAACATCCATATGGATACACACTCGATCTGCGAGGTGGACCAGTTCACACCCCCAAAGTTTCCAGGTATTAAAAGATATCATTTGCCAGGTACGACTAAGAATGGGGCGTCCAAGGTGGAAATTCAGTTCATTGATGACCACCATGTGACCGTCAAGATCAGCGCCGAACTGGTATTTGCTCATGCGGGTAAACCAAAACCCGATGATGCGCCGAACGTCTTTAAGTACTATGGAGTCTGCCCCGAGTCCAAGAAGGCCGAAGAACGATGGAGAAAGGAGCAGGCAAGTCGCAGCTCAGCTTCACCGGAGTGAAGGCTATAGCAGAAGGGGCCTTTACATATAGAAACATCTACAGTTGAACGGAATTTACACCTTGGCAACTATGTAGAAGACGAAAGGCTTAAATACTTTACGCAGGTTGCCACTAATACAGGGTGGAATATACCCATTGACACAAGGTTCACATCAAAATGTAAACGAAGAAAGCCTTGGTTGCTCATTTCGGTTCTGCGGAGAACTCCACTGTGAAAACGTCGGTCCGTGCGGTTGCTATTCATCAGCCACGTTTTCTCGTCGCATATTATTAGACCGGTGTGGCCTCTATTCTCATCTAAAACACCATTCCATTTCTACACCTATGCAGTCTAATCGCGAAACGGCTTCAAAGCCAGCCTGGTTCTACCGCCTCCAGGCTCTTGCGCATAAACGCAGGAAGTAAAAAGGGATTTACACCTACTCCGACCATGTGAGCCAACCTTGCGACTCTGACTGTGAATACGAAACAGATGCAGAGGGTGGTCAATTTTGTAAGAAACATGGCTACGGCGACGATAGGTCGGAAACATCTGGCGGCTTCGATCATCCGTATGGACCAGACCAGGAGTATTACCTTCTGAAGGAAATGCGGACTGAGCGGAAAAGGGAGATCTATGAACGCGGTGGCCGCCAGAAGGTACTGGAAGAGCAGCAGGAACAACATAGGGAAGAACTGGAGTTCGAGTTACTCCACATTAAACCCATTCAAGAGGCCATCGACAAGGCGAATAAGCAAAAGAAACCCGATCCCCTCAAGCGTATCGGCGGAAAGCATTTTGACCTTTGGTCAACGGATCACCTTAAATATTGCCCCAAAGGGGCCAACCCTACACTATACATCGAGTTCTATTCCGACGATGAATGGGACGATGCCAAGAGGGATCATCCTGAGCGAAAGAGCAAACGAGTCTCTGGACACATCTATATGCTCGAGAGCACAGTCTGTGATCTGGACTGCTTCATTCCGCCAAAGTATCCGAGTACAAAGACATATCCATTGCCGACTCTTGATGAAAACGCAAAGGTCCAACTTCAGTTCATTGGCGATAATCATCTGACGCTCAAGATAAACCCCGACCCCATATTCGAGAAATGCGGCGACCCGGTTCCCAGCGGTACGCCGAACATGCTTTTGTACTATGGAGAGTGCTCCGTCTATTCCTCACAGCGGGCAAGACAGAAACAGAACGAGAAGGGGGCAAAACGTCGCTCAGCGTCTCCAGAATAAGGTCGAGGCGGACGCTCAAAGCCTTTCCTAGTTATTGAATGTTGCAGCATTCCCAACACAACAAATTCGAACCCCGAGAAAATCTCCATTAATGCCTTCTTCACCTACTTCCCTGGAAAAGACGAGAACGCGGAGTCAAAGGGCAAAGAGGCCTGTATACATTCGCTCTCCAATTTTCAAGGCGGAAGGGGGTCTTTGGAAGGAAGGGAAAACCTTATATTCAACACGGCAGCTTTCAGCGCGAATTCTAGAGCACGGATGGGTCTCTTAATATGTTGCAGAAATAATTGAGCATCAACTAACATTTCGCATCCTATATGAACCCATGATAGGGCAATTAGGAGCTAGTTTCACCTCTATGCCCTTACTTACATTGCCAGCTAGATGTCTCCTTAGGATTTCCACCAACAAATGTCTGAACCTGGGGATACAAACAATGCTTGCGACGAAAGTCAATACCCTTAGTGTAAGTGTCATCGATGAACTTTGTACCCGTTATAGTCTCGGGGGCATCTCCCTTCTCCACCCAGGCCACAATGGCAGCCAGCACATTATACTTGGGATCGAAAGGCACACCCGCAGCTGGAGCACCTCCACCCTGTCCCACCGCCCAGGCACCAGGACCCGTGTTGCAGTGATTCATGCCGGAAATGGGAAAGTAACGGAAATAATCGTGCAGGTCGCTGCCGGCAGAATACATTCGATCCCAGAACCGGTGGGTGTTGAACTGCGTGATCTGGTTGTCCTGTCCGCCGTGGTAGCTAAGCAATTTTCCACCACGTTTCTTGAAAGCAGGTAACGTCTTGGGATAAGTACGTATGTTGGACGGATTGACCTTGTCAGCCTTTCGCACATCATCGACGCTATAGGTACTAGGATCCCACTCTAGGTCGTTGTAAACGACGTACCGGAACCATTCCACTGAATAGTCAAACGGCTTTCCAGCAAGCAGCTTTGAGACTGCCTGTAGCTCGTTGCCGGGATTCATACGGGGAAATATAAGTTTGCCGTCCGGGTAAGTATAAGGAGCATAGATTCTCTGCAGTTGTTTGACCTGGGCCGAGTTGAGGCAGTTGCTGGTCTGATCGGTTTTGCACAGCAAAGTCTTGGGATTGAAGATGCATTTCTCTGGAACCTCAATGATGCCGTCCTCAACCCCATCGATTTCATCGCATTGAGCGAGAACCTCATTATGAATGAGGCCAGTCCAGGTGGTCAGAGGGATATAGTCGGTAGAATTGGCATCACCTGTAATTGGATAAAACATCGCTCTCTGCCCTTGCAGGTTGTTGAAATCGACAGCGGGAGCTCCAGCTACAATGCCATCGTAGTCCTTCGGGTATGCCTCTGCGGCCTTGACTCCCATGCGACCACCTAGTGAACAGCCGATGTAGTAGTTTTTCTCGGACGATTTACCATAAAAGGACTTGATGAGTTTCTTAGCCGCGACAGTTCCGGTATGTAGGCTTGTATGGTTAGCTAGTGCAGCTTTCATCACTCAAAATCAACCTACGATCTGTAAGAGAAGTCCTTGACTATGTCAGGATTGTTCAACATATCGATAGCCGTGGTTCCATTGTGACCATTGTTAGTACCCATGGTGGCAAAACCATTGGAGGTACCATATCCTAGATCCTCGTACTTAATACCTAAAGGCAAATTAGTTTCGTTCTCGGTCTGTGTTAATGGTAGACTCACATCCATCAACGCCTCCATTGCCAGTTGCGAGAAATCGCTCTCCCTCCCAATCTTGAGGCAACCATAACTCAAAGCTTATACTGGATCGGCTCGAAGTAGGAATCTGGAGGGCAATGCGACAAAGGTCGACCGAAACAAGCTGTGAGCGACGGTTGCAGGATGGGACGTTGTCGGATAAATCCAGTGTCGTATTGGCTGAGATAAATTCTTGTCGCGTCAATGTGGAATTGCGTATGAGGCTTGCTGGCTTGAAGTCCAGACAACTGTCGCGAAAGTCGTCGCAGGCAGTTGGTGCAGCTAATAGGCTGATTGACGTGAGACATCGGTATATATATGTCTTAAAAACCATTTTGTCTATACACTACCGACAGTATGCCCGGACTATCACAGTCTGGTCCAAAGAAAGCCCGAGGTGAGAGAAGTGAATTGACATTGATCTCAGTTAAATGGTAATGGACGTTACCCCACCTCGGGCAATCTTTAGCATGGGGTTGGAGCTAAAATGAAGTAGCCTATTCCAATTGCTGCGCATGTACAGAGTATGCGTACTCCGTAAACCCTGGAGAAATGCCCAATTGATATCGTCTCCAATGCGTTCATTGACCCATCTTTTTAACAACCCGGCGGACGGAAACCCGGAAGTTCGTCCGTTACACGTACTGCAGATATCCAGGGTCTAGGCGAGATTAATGGTTGCAACAGTGGACACGCTCTATAGCCACTCGTGCTAGCGGGTAAGACAGGCCAAGAGGGCAGTTCCGTTAGCTCTTCTAGCGCTGCGTCCAGGCATGCATGTCAAGCTAACTCATTCTCAACGCAAGAACGGTGATTAAGTTGCTACTTTGCTTCCAGTTACTCTCTTTGCAAAGAATGAAGCTATTGTACTACTGCCAATGCTGCGACGCAAACTTTTTCGGTCGCAGTTGCTTCGGATATTATATCATCCTTGTAAGGGGCGCTGCGCCCCTCACATACAGATCAAGCAAAGGACACAACCAACACTTATCCACCCTTGTTATCTGCCGTTTGGGAGGTCCTGGTAACAGTCTTGGGGCTGTAGTGACTAAATGGAAACTTGTTGGTTCGCCTCCGGCTAATACCAGGATACACTTCCGGCTTTCACGACTGGAAAGGAAGGCAAGCATCTGTCGACCAGATAAGCAGTTGGTTCTCGGTCCAACACGCACTTTACAAGGTCTTATATGCACACCAAAATCCAATATAATGATGGGGTGTCCTGATCTTCCATCTCCTTATTCAGAAACGATTTCGTGTATTTATTCAGGGAGTGGGCATGCCAGAGTACTACCAAGGTCCCAATAACTCGGCCCAGCTTAGGGCTGTGACACTTGTCCTACCCATAGTTGCGACGCTTCTTGTTGGATGGAGGATATCATGGCGTGCTAAGAAGAATGTCATTGTGTCATCAGATTACCTGCTAATCTTGGGATTGGTAAGCTTCTGTTTCGATTCTGTCTACAATTGATACTAACAATTCAGTGTCTGAGTTTGTGTCTTGCTGGCTTCAATCTAGACCGTAAGTTTATCACCAGTTTTGCAGAATTCAACTCATAGAATGTCAGCATATTTTCGATGGGGCTATGGCTATCACAAAGCCGATCTGCCGCCAGAAACCCAGAATGCAACAACACCGAAGATTGTACGTATCCACGACTTCTCCGATGGATAGCTCCCCGCTTACAGTCCCAGTGCTTCTAGCTTAACCAAATCTTCTTCAAGGCGACCGCTAGTGTCGTCAAACTTTCGATCTGCAGTATTTACGTGAGCATCTTCAAGGATCCCATTTTGCTAAGCATCAGAATTGCTCGGCAGTGCACCTTCGCCATCATTTGCATCGTCACAGTCTACTACACTGCTGGCTGCCTTGTGTCAACATTCCAGTGCAATCCTGTTCGCAAAGCTTGGAACAAAGATGTTATGGGGGTTTGCATTGACAACGACAAATTTAGGGTGGCAAATGCCTACATCAACGTCATGACCTCTGTTTTGCTTGTCATTCTACCGTACCCAGTCTTGCTCACAACGAGCCGACGGAAAGAAACATGGCAATTCCTTGGTCTAATAGCCATCGGGCTTTTGTAAGCCTTTCCATCCTTCTATCCTTTGTCAGATGCCTTACTGAATAGACATACCGCCTGTGCTGCGAGTCGGATAATCTTGCTTTATGTGCCAAATCCAGGAGCCGGGACAGATCCTCATTGTATGTTCTCCCCTGTTTTTTATCGCGGCCGTTTCTTAACAATACCAGGGTTCAACACCACTCCAAACACTCTTGCAATGTCCGAAATCTTCACGGCTGTCATTGTAGCAACTATAATGACTATGCGACCATGCTTTCAAGCCTTTGCCCGTAGCATAGCTGCGGTAGCTACAGAGATGTCGCACTCGAGATTGCGTTTGACTCGATCAGCAAACGCTGAATTGAACACTTCTGTATGGAACAGCGAGACGCAGAACCAACGTTCCAACTTCAGAGGATTCAATGAGGGATCTGTTCATACTTTCGAGGGGCCGATTAGAATTGAACTAGTAAGCAGGGAATACAGTACTGAGAAACTGGTCACACCTACCAACATACACGTCTGATGACTAGATAAATTTTATCAGAGGCTCTAGAATTTATTCTTCACTTCGTAATTGCCTTGGTAAATCAATGTAGTTAGTAATCACTCCCTCGTCTTTTCACCATGATTGTCTCCGAGCGCGAAGTCGCACAACGGCACGACCGGACGTTAACAGTGCCGACTCCGAGAGTTATAGCAGATAATTGGTCAAGATGCCGCATATGCCGCAGCAGTCAATAGCCTATCCATCGGGTAGAAGAAAGGTTGTCCTGTAAGAGCTAGCGCGTTCAAAATAAAACAGCACGTGTGCTTGTCCAAGCCCGAGGAAATGACCAAAGTATTTCGTCACATTTACTCCTAGGAGTTCACTTTTCTGATGTCCCGATGCATGTCAGACAGACGGCGTGCTGACACAGCGATTGCGTAAGGGATAAGCATAAATTGACTTTGCTGCTATTTCAACGATTCCCGCGGAGATCATTAATTCTCGTAACAATCTCGCCCTTCCGATTTATCGCGAGGGAGGTCACTAACAGCCTTGGCTTCAAGTCACCGAGTATATATAGCCAGTATCAGTCTTCCCTGCCATTTACTAACGATAACAACAACAAACAATCTTCATTCAATCTATTATCGCATTTGACACAACAAACATGTCTGGTCTCCCAATCACAATGAAAGCTATCCTCCAACCCGACAAACACTCCCACAACCTGATTCTGACTGATCAACCCCTTCCCACTCCTTCGCATCCTCAGGACGTGCTCGTCAAAGTACACGCAACTTCACCATGCAAAGGCGAACTTGACTGGGCCCTCTGGGCACCTGACTTCATCGGTGACAAGACTCCTATCCCAGGCCAAGACCTTGCGGGAACTGTTGTCTCCGCTCCTCAGAACAGTCGCTTCCAAGCAGGAGACCAAGTCTACGCTCGCATCGAGGCAAATCGTCCCGGTGCGGCAGCTGAATATGTTCTTGCGCGTGAAAGAGAGCTTTCTATCAGGCCCATGAATTTGAGCTGGGCTGAGACGGCGGCTTGTCCAATTAGTGCGCTTACAGCGTACCAAGCACTTTTCGGGAAAGGAACACTAATGACGGCTGCCCTTGAAGGCGATGAGGAAGCACGGAATAAGAATGCAGACGTCCGTGTTCTTATTAATGGAGCTTCGGGAGGCGTTGGGAGTTGGGCGCTCCAGCTTGCCCGGATTGCTGGAGTGGAAACTATCGCAGCGGTCGCTGGCACAGGAAACATCGATTTTGTGAAAGGTCTCGGCGCAACTGACACCATCAACTACAAGGAACAGTCTATTGAGAGATGGGTGGATGGTCAGACCTCTCGGCAATTTGATCTTGTTATCGACTGTATTGGTGGTCCTTCACTTGCACAAACTTGGTATGCAGTCCGAGAGGGAGGAACCCTCATCAGTGTATGCGGTCCTCCTGAACAGAGTCGTCCCAAGGATGTGAAGAAGGATGTCCATAACACCTTTTTTGTCATTGACCCTTTTGGAAGGGATCTGGATCTCATCACCAAGCTTGTGGAAGCCGGAAAGGTCAAGCCTAACATTGACAGTGTTGTTAATATGAATGACTATTCTGGAGCATGGGAGAAGGTTGAGAGTGGGAAAGCGAGGGGCAAGATTGTTGTGATGATTTCAGACGAGTAATTTCGGACAGTTCTTAACATCTTTGTTTCGTTCATGTACCTTCATAGCTATAGATAAACTCAACTCATTGTTGTCACCTCACGCCCCTGAGTGCTTGACCCAGTAAGCCTGAGGGTTACACCAACCCTTCAATCCCACCAAACCCCAATCCATACCAATTCCACTGTTCTTGTGTCCCCCAAAAGGTACGTTAGGCGCAACTTCAAAGTGGGTGTTTACCCAGATACTTCCTGCTTCCAGCTGCTCGGCCATCCGTCTGGCGCGGGGAACATCCTTGCTCCAAACTGATGCCCCAAGACCCAAGTCAGATGCGTTGGCCCTGGCGATGACATCATCTTCATCCGACCATTTCATCATCGGCACAATCGGTCCAAACGGTTCGGTCTGTACGATCTCTGAGTCCTCGGATGGGTTATCAATGAGGACGGGAGGGACAAAGTAGCCTTTCTCTGGCTTGTTGTCTTTGCTGTTATAAACAGAGTTCCATCCCTGCTTGTCAACTTCGCCGTAAAGACGCTGCAGTTTCTCAAACTGCATCTTGTTCTGGATTGGTCCGAAGAATGCCTCAGGGTTGGAGAAGTCACCAGTTTTCATCTTATCTAGGAAGCTGATGATAGCGGCACGGAAATCATCATAGATGCTTTCGTGGACATAGATACGCTTTATGTTCATGCAGATCTGGCCGCTAGCAACGTAGGCGAGGAACGCGACCTGGCAAGACGTGAGCTAGATACCCTCGGTATGAAAGTGAGAAAGACTTACCTTCCCAGCCACGGTGGGAATATCGACGTCGTCACACACAATTGCAGCGTCATTACCGCCAAGCTCCAACGTCACACGCTTTAAAGTAGAGGCACATGTAGCCATGATCTTCTTTCCCGTCTCAGTAGACCCTGTGAAGCTCACCTTCTCCACGTTGGGATGAGATGTAAGCATAGGTCCAAGGTCGTCACCACCACTAAGAGCCTGGAATACACCCGGTGGGAAGATCTTGGCTCCGATCTCGGCAAGCTTCAGAGCAGAGTAGGGAGCATACGGCGATGGCTTCCAGATGAAAGTGTTGCCAGCGAGCATGGCGGGGTAGGCTTTTCCAATACCGAGGATCATGGGGAAGTTCCATGGAACAATACCAACGCCGACGCCAAGCGGGACATATCGCACTATGGCTGTACGCTGAGGGACCATTAGTTACAGTGTTTAGGAAGGCTTGTTGGAACTCACATCATCATTATCCTCGGGCTTCTCCTCTTCCAATCTCAGCTCAGGCGTCTTCCTGATATGCTCCATGACAAGGAAAAGCTCAAAGGCACCTGCTTGTGGCGGTTTGCCTGCCTCCCGACCAAGAAGATCAATAAACTCTTGCTTATGGGCCTCAATAGCGTCAGCAAATCTGACAAGATACTCTGCACGCTCATCCTGTGATAGTTTGCGCCAGGCGGGATAGGCTGCTTTAGCAGCTTGCACGGCTAGGTCAACATCTTCTTGGGTAGACACGGGGGATTCCCAGAGTGGCTCCTCAGTGCTGGGGCAGATTCCTCGACGAGTGTCGGCTGTGGGGGATGATTTGTTATTAATTATGTTGTGGAAGACCTAGTCTTAAGTTAGGGGGGTCTATAATAAGGATGGGAGCATTTACGTTGAAGTCGACCTTTTGGTCATTGGGAAACACCATCGTTACGATTCTGTACTGTGGATAGAGTGGAGTGGCCCGGAAGACCTGTGCTGACTTGAGGGTGGAAAGTAAGACCATATTTATCATATCTCAATCTTCTGCCAATCGACCGCGCAAGGATTCTTGACAACAGTTGACGGATAAGAAAATTCCCTCTGGGCTGTGCAAGTCCGAAGTCCGCGTTTCCAAAGCGAATAAGAGCTCTCTCGAACAATCGGACTAAATGGAGCAGTAAGCGCAGCGTACCATATTGCGATTTGGATATCGATTGGGTATAGGGCTGACAAGTCCGCCTCCATACCGAGCTTACGAGAATGCTTACATTCGCCTCATTGGCTTGTCCTTACAGGGGACACATGCCTGATGGAAGTTCATTGACAAACACAGTCCGATTGTTTCATTGAACTAGTTCTTGTTTGGCAAAGTTCTCACATTGAAAGGATCAGTCTTATTTTGTGGATCGCATCCAAGTGTCTGCTCCAGTTCATGCTTACTTTACAGTAGCTATCTGACCTACACCACCATAAGTACTTAACCAAAAATGGCTCTTCCACCGGAACTAGCCAAGCATTCGATTCAATGTATATTGGGCCAAACGAGCGTTCCAATGATAACTGATTACCATCCAAAACCGTTTGTTTCCAACGCAGTCGCCACCTGCTCTGCCACGAGCTTGTTAATGGCGATACCAGGGTGATAATCATCGAACCACAGCTAAGCAATGATCAGCGAATACTATGACAATCTGAGCGAATTCACTTACGCATGACTTTCCATTGTTGTTGAAGCATGTTGCGTCGGGTGCACCATAGGCAGTAGGGTTCTTGATCGCCTTGTTGAACGAAACCGACGTGTCGACAATGACAGCCTTAACGCCAGAGTTGGCCTGCTTGAACGCCTGAAGCTTGGAAGCAATCTTGCTGTTATAAAGGTTGATGGACTTGACAAGCATGGCGTTGGAGTCGGGGCCTTGTTTGATCATTGTTGGGGTGAGTTGAGTGGCTAAAACGCCGTTAGTCGATATTCCTGTGCATATCTCATCCATGAACTTACGAGGGACACTCAGCAGGACAAACTTTCGGAGACCAGCGTTATACATAATCTTCAGCAATTCAAAGTATCGCGACACCGCCCTCTCGGTAATATCTGCCATGTTTCCCAGATAGAATGAGTTTCCAACATCATTCACACCGATCCAAACGCCTGCAACAGCATTTTGAGCATTCCATGGAGCATAGCTAGGTTTTTTGGCGATCGAGTTCGAGAACTGGTTTACTTGGTCTACCATGCTCAAGACAGTATCTTGGTATGGTTTGATGATATTAGCATCAACCGTGGCGCCGCCGTACGCGAAGTTGTATGCTAGAACGAGAGAGTTGTTCTGTTCCGTGACGATGTTACCGACCCAGTTGGGACCACCAGCTGCGGTCCAGCCAGGGAAAGGAGGATTGCCGATGGGGTTCTTCGCGGAGGGCTTTTCGCCGTTGATGTCGAACCATGTCTGGGAGTATGAGTCGCCACTATGAAGGTTAACGTGGGGAATTGCGGTGACATGGGTGGAAGTCTAACAAAGTGATGAGATAGTCGATGTCTCCTGCTGCTTGGACCGGGGTACTTCGCAGCAGAATGCTGGCAAGAGCCGGAAGGACAAATTTGGTCAACATGATTCGTAACAACTTCAGCTAGGACAACTTCACGATAGTCCACGATAATCCTCTAACCCAGGCCCAGACATCATCACGAATGGCTTTATATATCCTCATATTTAACTGACAATGCATATGTATTGTCCAACTAGCTACCCTCTTAATTGGTGGATTTCAGGTTGATAACTTTCCCGTCGACACGATTCGTCCTTATGATCAGGCAATGCAGGCGCGGCAATCGGAACATGTTTTTACAAGCTCGGACGTCTTAAACAAGGGAGACGGAGTTGTTCCGTGGCGGGGTATACACTACTTTGGGCGCGACTAGCATACCACGTAGCTAATGGTCGCGACGCGTCGTGCAGATCTTGGCCTGATCCAGTATATCTGGGGTCAACGGAGCAGAATGTTCCGCAACATCTGAAGCGCGTATGGGAGTTTAGAGTATACACGTAAAGCTGGATAGACTAAGTACATTTGAAGTAGTTTAGCCCACAGGTAGAGCAAGTCCAAAGCCGTTAATCGAACGGCTGGCAAGATAGATCTCGATACTGGACTGTTCTATTTATAGAGGTCTTCCCTTCGCTCACTAGCTACCCTATATCATTTGCTCGCAGAATTGTTGAAGTCTCCAATTCTCTGGCTGTCTGTTCTTTCCTAATGGATGTGATATCTTACAAGAGCTGTAATCTCTCAATGGCAGCTATTTGACAGTTTGCTACACAATCGGCTTCCGAAACGCCAGTGCAATAGAATTGCTTGATCAAGTTACACAGCGTGGAAAACCAGAACCTCGACAAACATGAGTCCGGTAGAGGCTGCACACATCCATCCATTACTTCTCCCTTTGGTTTCCAAGAAACCATCTCTCTTTTCCCATTCGTCGTCTATCACGAATCGCATACAGCATCCCTGTTAACTGAGCTCCAATAGCAAAGCTGAGGCCCTCATTCAAAGCTCGTCGCCTTGTTTCTTCCCGCCGGCCTCACGGATGTCTCACATCAAAGTGGATCATCAGCTCCAATTCCAGCTGCTGTACGTCCATCATTTCCCTGCCCGTCAATCGCTCGACTGCTTTTGGGTTCAACAAGGCCGCGCCGCATACGTCAAATCCCCATCATGACCAACGACAGCTGGGCATGACGTAGGATCTACTCGGTAGAATCCGAGCTAAGAGACTACATGTGGCTAAGATCTTCGCTTAGAGTCCGAGCTGAGAGCTGAGAATGTCTCGCTTTTGATGGGTTCGATGATGCTGTGTTTGACTTGAGAATGTGTATTTAATTCTGACATTTACCGGGAATGTTTATCTTTTTAAACCCATCATCATAATTTTTGTGACAGTTTGAAGCTCGTTCATACATAATATTTTACCATGGTTATTCTCGTTACAGGTGTAAGTGGATATAATGATACAGTATACTCATGCAAAGTAGCAAGCTAACAATCCCCAGGGCGCCGGTTTTCTCGGCAGCACCCTAGTTCAATTACTCCTCGACCAAGGCCACGAAGTTGTTATTATCGACTCTTTGTGGACTTCATCCGACAGCAACCTCGATAGATTCCGAACCAATAAACGATTGCGATACATCCAGTATGTGTGCGCTTAACATTCCATCGATCAATTCTAATAAACGCAGGGCCGATGTACGCGATCCTCTACCATGGATAGATGGAGTAGACCAAATTTACCACCTCGCATGCCCAGCGAGTCCCGTGCATTTCGAGACACAACCGATCGATATTCTTCAAACATGTTTCAATGGAGCATCTCATGTTCTAGACTACGCAGTCAAACAGAACGCGCGCGTGCTCCTAGCAAGTACATCAGGCAAGGCAACCCGAAGAAAAATACCATCAATTCGCACTCGCTAATACCAAGCAGAAGTTTATGGCGACGCCCAAATCCCATGTCAAAACGAAGACTACCGAGGCAACGTCAATTGCTTTGGCCCCCGCGCCTGCTACGATGAAGGCAAAAGAGTCATGGAAGCCCTAGGGTACTCATACCAACTCGAACACGGCCTCGAAGTACGCGTCGCCCGAATCTTCAATGCCTACGGACCCTTCATGGAAGCCGAAGACGGCCGTGCGGTACCGAACTTTATAACAGCAGCTCTCAAGCGCGAACCGATAACCATTTTCGGAGACGGCCATGCAACGCGGTGCTTCCAATTCTCAGAAGATTGCGTTCGAGGATTGGAAGCGCTGATGAATAGCGATCACCATGGGCCGGTCAATATCGGTAGTGACTATGAGATGGAAATCAGCGAGATTGCGGATATAATATCGCGTGTTGTGGCGGCAAAAACGGGATATGACAAGCCCGTGCCGGTACGGTTGGAGCCCAGGAGAGAAGACGATCCTCTGAGGAGAAAGCCTGATAACAGTCTTGCGGAAAGGGTTTTGGGTTGGAAGCCGAGGGTATCATTGGAAGAAGGTGTTTCTGCTACGGTGGATTGGTTCATTCAGAGGGAGACGGGCATTGCGAGCAGACTTTAATTGACGTTCTAGTGACATTTTTAGCTGGCGAATTTTATTTTTTATCAATCCCATCTGATCGAGTGCAAATATCTACCCAGAAAGGACAAGGAACTGGTGATCAGAATTCGGGATATCGGCTTGCGCGCGTCTCCCCAAACTGTCGGTAGTTATTCCATCCAATCCTCCGATCCCCCGTTGTTACCCTTGCGACACCGCAACCCAACTACCGAAGACGCTAAATCTCCCCCCAATTTTACAGCAGAACGTGCACCATTTTGAGTTGGAGCTATTTGTTTCCAGCGTTCAATGCAGCGCTATAAATCCGAAACCGTAGCGGTATCCCACTTTGAACCGCAATTAAACTCTACAGCGTAGCATTTGGAACAAATGTCAATTAAACTTAATTCGGGAAAATGGCATGAAAGGTGGCTTTCGGCTTCTTCGGTACGGGCTGACCGTTGAGGCCTTATGTTACATCCTGTTCTGGAGTCGTGAGATGATATAAGGTAAGCCTGTCTCACGCTTTGCATGAGAGGACAAGCTCTGCTACACCACACTCTTTCGCTATCCCACCACTCTTCTAGTCACTCATTCACTTTCATTAACTTAACCATGCATCTTTCTATGCTTCTTGGCCTCGGTGCTGCAGCTGTCACCAATGCAGCTGAAGCGCGCAACATTCTCTACTATGACCAGTAAGCTGTCCGATTCAAGCTCATGCCCTTCCATACTAACACCCGACAAGGTGGCACACCAAGGATCTCCCTCCCAAGGAGATCACCAGCAGCGTTACCCATGTCATGATGTCCTTCGCCAACTCATCTCTCTTCACCACCCAGCCCGGTGGAAAGTACGAGCCCTTCCAGCCCCTCAAGCAAGTCCGTGGACTTTTTGACCATGACATCAAAGTCTGTCTTGCTGTTGGTGGCTGGGGTGACAACGCTGGCTTTGACGAGGGTGTCAAGACTGATCGCACCCGTGAGCGATTTGCCAGGAACGTCGCTTCCACTCTTGACAGACTTGGTTTCGACTGTGTCGGTATGTGTTTTTCTGGGGTAACGTTTCTCCACAAGGCTGACGATTAATCAGATATCGACTGGGAGTACCCCGGTGGTAACGGCCAAGACTACAAGCAGGTCCCTAATTCCAAGAAGACCTATGAGATCAAGGCTTTCCCTAAGCTTCTTAAGGAGATCAAGAAGTTTATCGGAGATAAGGAGCTTTCCATTGCCGTCCCTGGTCTTGAGCGTGATATGATCGCTTACATCCCCACTGAGGCTCCCCTCATCAACAAATATGTCGATTTTGTCAACGTGCGTCAATCTCTCATTACTCGATGGTTACCAAGCTAACTCTTGTAGGTCATGACCTACGATCTCATGAACCGTCGGGACCACTACACCACCCATCATGTTTCTGTTCAAGGCGCTGCTCGTGCCGTCGACAAGTATCTCTCACTCGGCTTCCCCGCCAACAAGCTCGTCCTGGGTCTGCCATTCTACGCCAAGTGGTTCACCACCAAGAAGGGCTACACCTGCACCCAAGCTATCGGTTGCCCTACTGAGCTTCTTGAGAACCCCGACGGAAGCGACACTGGCAAGTCTGGCTCTATGACCTTTGAGGCTGCTAACTTTGCTGCTCCTCCTACTAACCTGACCACCACTCCCGATGCCACCTGTGGCGCTGGTACTTTCTTCAAGTGTGCTGAGGGATCTTGCTGTGGAGGATCTGGGTGGTGGTGAGTATCTCTCCTTCCTGATGAACTCAATGTGCTAACACATCTGTAGCGGCTCTACTCCCGCTCACTGCGGTACAGGCTGTCAATCCGCCTACGGCAAGTGTGAAGGCGCCGACATCAACAGTTCATTCCAGAAGGCTCTCAAGGACGGTCGCACTGACAAGATGAACGGTGGTCAGTGGTACTGGGACTCTGAGACCCGCATCTTCTGGTCTTGGGATACTCCTGAGCTTATTGCTCAGAAGATTGCTCTTATGGCTGAGACTCGTGGTGTCAAGAGTGTCATGGCTTGGGCTCTTGCGCTGGATAGTTATGACTGGAGCCACCTCGAGGCTATGCAGAAGGGATTCAAGGCTGTCAACGGTGTTTAAGCTTACTCTTCGCTGAGGGTAACTTTGGTCTGGATTGAACGTGGCCAAGAATAATTATTGGACTATTTAATTTAATCACAAGACCAGTCTCTCTAATTCATTTGTCTGTAATCCACTCGGATGTATCGCAAGTTGACAACGATGTCTACCCCGATCATGCGATGGCGTGCATGTGATTCTGCAGTATTTTAGACCAGAGCATTGGTATTTCTCTGATGAAATACTCGCTTGTTGTCGCTTGTTGTCAGACACGTAAGAGTGCATGATAAAAGTGGATATGGGTCCGTCATTGATTGGAAGCCAAGTGCGCCATGTGGTGATGGTCTAAGATCCCAATAGTGGGTTCGGATTAAGCGGTGGGCATCAAGACGAGACCCCAAGGCATAATAATGCCCATCAATTCTTTCTTTTCTTTATTCATAGTTTCGAATTATCAAAAGACTAGTCTGTCTTCCTCGGATACAGACAATGTCTCCTACTCCTATTCCCGCTCCCATTCCCACTCCCATTCTAACGCCCCATCAGCAGGCGGCATTGCAACGCCGTCAAGAGCTGAATGTGGTCAAACAGCAGCTGGTCTGCATCGTTGTCACCATCTCGACCCTATTCGCCCTTTGCCCAGTATGGTTGCAGTTGTATAGAAATGCCTGTGTTATCGCCCTTTTGGGCTATCTTACCTCGGTTACCTTCGATTTGATGATCAACTTGAACGAGAAATGGGACAATGCACCAGCGGTGGTGAAATATTTTGTTCCCGTTCGATTGCCCGATATCAAGCCTCCATCTGAGACTGTGAAGGGCTTGGTAGCGAAACGGGTTGATATTTCGGGCGAGAAATTGCGATATTTCTTTGCGCGTGTAAGATCCATTCTGCGTGCCACGGTTGACTGGCTGTTTTCTTCTATGGGTCAAGGTAAGTAGCTATTATTGACAGTAAAGGGATTATACGCTGATATCCATTTATAGGTCCATCTGAGAGCAATTCGCCAGGATCTCAAACCAAGACTCCCAAGGCGAAACCAAAACGAGACCACTGGGTAACAGTCCTGGTCGCAACACCGACGCCTCAAGAACAAGAGCCGGAGCAAGAGCCGAATCCCTTTTCCTTTGACACAGATACTCCTATCGCTACCACCGAAACCCAGGAACTCATTTCCTGGGACAGCACTGAGGTATCACCGAACCTATGTATCATTGAATCGTCAACCTTCAAAGTCGAGGTAGCCGTCTGTCTTATTCCCAAGAGCGTCTGGTATTCTCGCAAGACCCTTCTTGAGAAATTCACAACTGGACTCTACTGGAGCCATCGTCCAGGTCACTCGCATTGTCAAGGAGAGCAATGGGATGAAGAGAAGATTAAGAATATTTCACGAGTCCAGTTCATCGGCAAGGTGGATGACCACAAGGAAATTAACAAGGTCAACGAACGTGAGTTACGAGACTTCGTGAGTTTTGAGCCTTTCACTGACAATGAATATGCAGGCTTCGACGGTCTTCGAAAAGGATGGGATGATGTCAACACATACTGGAGCGACGTCGACTACGCCATAATTTTCGCCTTTCTTCTTGTTGGCCCATCCTCAGCGGATATCTGCAAGAAGATGTTCGAACACTTCGCCAAACTCCGAATTGAGCATGCCCAGCGTTATAATGATTTGAACCGTTCACGAGCTGGCGCCGCTATCCTGACGTTGTTGACAGGTGGATTAGCTGCTCCGCTTACGATACCGATGATGATGGGAGCTGGAGACGCCGCAATGACGATGTCAGCAAATGATAGTTATCTGTGGGGAGAAAGGATGAACATGTGCAAGGAACTTTTAGAACGATACGCAGAGTTGGCTGCGATCATTGAGCTCAAGGCCCCGGAAGTCGCTCCACCAAAGGCTTTATTCCCACCGCCCCCAACTATCGAGCAAAGCTGGTTTTCCGACGACACTTGGTAGATGTCAATTTTGTGATTTAAGCGCACTGGGTTTTACATATACAAGATTATCTTTGGTTATGGAATTGCTAGTATGATTCAGATATATGCAATAGCTTGCTTGCAAAGAACGCCCAATAAAATACAGGATAAACGCAAAGTATGCTTCACATCTTACAATTTGCTCTTCAGCTCTCCTCCACCGGTAGCAAGTAGTGTTCGCTGGCTGTTTCCTCCATGTTGAACCTTGACAGGAGCATCAAAGACTGTCGCGTCAGACTTTGCCTTTCTGTTCTCGGCATCAACGTACTCTCTCTCGCCCTCTCCGATGTACAGCTGTCTGGGTCTCCAGATCTTGACGCCAGCTTGGTTCAGCATCATCTGTCTCCAGTGCGCCAACCATCCAACACAGCGGGGAACAGCAAACAAGACAGGGTAAAAGTCAAGAGGGAAGCCCATAGCCTGGTAGATCAGACCAGAGTAGAAATCCACGTTGGGGTACAGGTTCCTGCTGCGCATGAACTCGCTCTTTCTGGCGTAGTCGGCAAGAGTCAGAGCGGTATCTAGCAGCTTGTTTCTGCCGGTAACCTCAAAGACCTCCTCGGCAAGCTTGCGGATAGCGGTGGAACGAGGATCGACGTTCTTGTAGACTCGGTGGCCGAATCCTACAAGGACACGCTCCCTTTTCTCAACCGCTTCCATGAAAGCAGGGACGTTCTCGGGAGATCCGATCTCGATGAGCATGCGGATGGCCGATTCGGAGGCTCCTCCGTGGGAAGGGCCGTACAGTGCTGCGCATCCCGCTGCGACAACGCTGTAAGGGTCCACTAGAGAACTTCCGACTTGCATGACTGTGGCGGTAGAGCAGTTGACCTCGTGATCGGCGTGAATAATGAACAACTTGTCCAGGGCCTTGGCGAGAACGGGATGAGGCTTATAATCAGCCTCAGACAAATGGTCTAGCAGGTACAAGAAGTTTCCGGTGTAGCCCAGTCCCTGCGCCGGTCGGTTGAAGGGTCGGCCCTGGCGCATTCTGTATGAAGCAGCAGCCAGAGTAGGGGCCTTTCCGAGGATGCGCAGAATCTGCTTGTCCAGCATTTGAAGAGCTTCAACATTGCCGGAAGCAGCGTTGGTGTAGAGCTTCTGACCGGCAAGAGAAGGGTTTGCCTCTGGAGCAAACGCTCCCAGTGTAGCAAAAGCCGCCGTAAGCATGGACATGGGGTGAGAATCGTAGCGGAACGACTTGAACATGTTCTCAATGTCGCTATGAATGTAGGTGTGATGCATCACCTCGCCATGCCACTGGTTGTACTGCGACTTGGTGGGAAGCTCTCCATAAATGAGAAGATAGGCAGACTCGAGGAAATTGCTCTTTTCCACCAACTGTTCAATAGGATATCCGCGGTAACGAAGAACACCATCCAGGCCGTTAATGTACGTGATCTTGCTCTGCACAACAGCCGTGTTCATGTACGCAGGATCGTACACCCTGAGACCCTGATTCGTCTCATCCTCCGGTCGATCATTTCCAGCCTCAGCCTTGATCTTCTTGAATTCCGTTGCCGGGATAGAATTGTGAGTGATGGGGATCTCGTAGCTCTGGTTGGTTCTGTTGTCCACAACCGTCAGCGTCTCGCGACGGCCACTGTTCTTTGACAAAGTCATGATTAAGATATATGCGAAATAATTGACGGAAAGATGAAGTCGGGAATAATGATAAGCAGCATGTGATGCTGATGATGGAATGTTTATTTAAGACTGTCACAAGCGCGTCGCAATGAGGCGTCACGTGACTGTCGGTGAACCTCGGTAAAAGAGGTCAGGGGTGCACATGTAGAGGGACCTCGGCAAGTGGCGCTAACCAAGTTACAGTACAGGCCTGGCAGGGCAGTTCGCGACGGCATAGGTCATAAGGTCCACTATAGGCAGAATAGCTGTGAATTCGGTAAATTGAAACTATAATGAGCGGATTCTGTATAACAGAAACTGAACAAGCCAGACATGATTGCGGTCCGAAAGGGCCTATTTGTATGTAAGAGTTAACATTATCGTACCGCCGAACTTCTTATAGTCCTCCGAGCAAAACAGGTAGTTATGGTTCCAATCCTTCGCTATAGCGTAGGCGCAGTCTCCGGCCCCTAAAACTCCTCTCCCCTCCTTGTGGAACCTAAGTTCCACACTGGTCTCGTTGGGGATGATACCAAACTGCCCACTATCGCTTGGATGAGTAAACATGACACAGTTAGTCGATGACCGTAGAGGATTGGCGCTCATAAACTTGCAGCCTTGTGCAATGTGGAAATCGACATAAAGTTCTCGTTCTTTGTTTCTGAGACGGTACATGGTGTTGTACCTGACCTACTACACGTTGGCGCCTGCTGGATGAAACGGTAGGGTTAACATACCTCGTCTTGTACTTCACCATCCATATTCTCCACTTCATATAAGCTGAGGCCTGGGTTACTCCCGGCTCTTTCGGATTCAAGACACACGCATCCCCAACTGTGCAGGTCTGAATCGATTTTGAAGAGGTTGTTTCCTTTTGCCGCGTTGACAGCTGTAGCGACGATAGCTGCAAGAAGAATTAGCGACGACTCAGATTCTGCTAGACGGATTAAGCTACATACCAAGACTCCACGCACTGTGTGGATAAGTGAGTAGATATCCTCCTTCCAGCCCGGTCATGTTTAAAGTGAAAGGGTTCTTGCTAGTGGTAGGAACATCAGGTAACTTTACAGCAGCGTCTTGGAAGTCGGGGTCTATGGTAAGACCCAAGGGGATTGCTTCCTCCGTGACCCAATCCATGCCCTTGATCTGAGCTGCCACATTGAAGATGCTAGCGACGTGATCTTGCTGTTCCCTGCGTTAGTCGTCATATATCGACGGCTAGCTAGATGGCCTACCTTGGTGACTCTCCAATTCCAGTGGTAGGCTACCGTTGGAGCCCATTCCTGGGGTCTGTTCGCATTAGCTCCTGCTCTTTTACGGCGTTCAACAGAGCCAAAACTCACTTGTTGCATAAAAGAGTATCTCCACCATTGGCTTGCCATGTCAAAGTCGATACTGACTCGCTGCTCATCTTCGTTCCCTTAGACTCACTTCCCGTGCCATGCGATGCGGAGATTTTAGCGGAAACTCCCCAGCCACTGAAGGATACAGCTGCGGCAGCTTTCATTGACTTGATCTTCTCTTCAGTACTTGCGGTACTGCTTGCTGACATATCCTCCGTGGAGAATAGACGTCCACCCAGCTGGACCCTAGTACTAAAGAACTCACCTAAACCCGTCAGCATGGCTCTCCAAGTCCGATTCATAAACATACCATAGGTTTTCTGGAAGCCATAGAAGTCGTCCGTAGTTTTCATTTTGTATAGGGCTTCCATGCACTCTGCTGTGAGCTCCAAACTGCGGCTGTCCAAGAAGGCAGTGAGTCAAGGAAACTTTGAACTGTTAGCTTTGTCTCAGCCAATAGTAGACTATTACTGTGCTTACATTGTATGCGATAGTGACCTTCTTACTCTTGCTGCTGGTTGCGCTCGTGGCTGCTTGAGAACTTGCGACAGCAAGACCCATCGAAGCTGAGCCAGAAAAGCCCATGTATGACGCACTCCTGGAAGATTCAAATATTAGCAATGGGTGATAAGCAGTAGAGGGGTAGATCTACCCAGCAGAAGCTACGTCAGTCTCCGAAAATGAGGATGATGCCATGGAAGCTTGCATCTCGGTCTCAGTCTCGTAAATAGAGACATACGACCTATCGTCAATGACGTGGGCTGGGATACGTAGTTCAAGCTGACAGTATGGTTAGCCAGGTTTCCTGCAAGAATAATCGGATACTCACTTTAACGCCGTCAATTGTACTGGTAGGAATGTTATCCGACCAGATGGTTCTCTTCTTCAATCTAAATGCTATGGAAGTTAATACCCTCGTACTAACAGAACACTGTCAAAGTTGTCAACCTCTTACCAGGGAAGCGCGCTCTCTCAATTCCAATCGGTACACCTCGGGGATCAGCGTTCTTATTCTCCGAACTGGCTTTCCCAGAGTCTTTGATCCGAATGATTCGAATGCCGTAGCAAAGTGAGTTGCTGTCACTAATCACTGCCCAGTCGCGTTGCTCAAGCTCGGGAACATATCTAGACGTGTATCAGTAATTCATATAATACGTGAGTCTGAGGGTGTCACCTACTTGGCTTGTGTTCCGGTAATCCATTTAAACGCAGTGGCGTCAACCAAGCTTTTTACTGCAGCAAGCCTCTCAGCTTCAAAGACCTCGCCTGCGTTGAGTTTCTGCGCAAAGGCGGTATCGACAGTAGTTCCCCGACTTTGTAGAGGGGCCACAGCACTGAGTGCCTGCGAGGTCGACACATCCTTCATGTAAATATCGAGCTTTTCAGCCTTTTCGGTGTCGATCTATTTGAACAAATCAGTTTCGACGGTCAACTCAATTTTCACTGTTTCTGAGATTACCCCAAGGCATTCTTTCAGATACTCCTGGATAAAAAAGCTATCCGGAACGATAGCACCTTTTCTTCCGCAGAACGGGAAATGCGAACTATCGATTCATGTCAGCTCCATAGGAATATCGACGCGTGATCTTTATCGACTCACATTTCGATGCTGCCAGTCAGACCTGCAATGTTTGATCGAAGATCGGATAGAGTTTCATCGTCCAGGTTGGACTTGAGAAGCTTAAGGTAATATGCCTCACGTTCGGTGACCCCATCTGTAGAATGGATGGTGCTCGTGACAGCCTCTGAAAAACCACGCCGATTAGTATCAATCAATAGTCTGTCCAATACCAGAGGTAAATACCTTCGCCAGCCTTTGGGATATTCATGGAGATTTCATTGGAGTCATCATCTTTAGACTTGGGAGCATAAGGCTTGGAATCTTCCGGCCTGTGGGCCCCGGGTCTGGATAAGCGTGGAGCCGACAGCTTTATATCGAGAGACATTTTGCCTTCTGTTCTAGTAGGCAGTAAAAGGTAGTCCTAAAGATTTATGCTTCCCTACGCTCCATCATAAATATTGCTCGAGTCTCATTTTTCTTCACCTTGACGATAGTATTGAATACCGGTAAATACCTAAGGGCGTTCAACTGTTGGCCAATCTTCCGAGTACCAGGGTGTCCTCTATACATTGAAGGGTCACAAAGCTTCATCTCCACATCGGTAGTACGACCTGTGTGATTGTTGTTTAGTCTTAGAAGGGCCGAATAGCATAACTGGAGTGTCACAGATCATCTGCACCTCGTGCAACTTGGGAACGTTCAAGACATGTCCACATTTATTCGAATGGCCGATGTTTTTCAGGTTGTACTGAGGCCTCCCATCGTGCTTTCGTATCTGTAAATGAGGCTCTCTAAACCACTCTCAATCTGTGGGGAAGGTTGTGGTTGATCTCTGAACTAAGTAACTACTCTTGGTCATTATAGCACAGCATAAGGATGTGGTTGATCAGAAGTCACACATTGGTGCAATGTGATTCTGTGCATCCTCGCAGTTTTCTCTTAAATCCTCATTGGTAGGGCATTGAATGGTTTGCATGCCCGCAAGTTCACAAGCGAAGGAACAGCACCAGCCGGCAAATAAGATGTTGGATACAACAGGGTATAACCAGTGCAACTCGTACAGTAGGTCCTTCCGAGTGATGCTTCGCGACCTGTTGAGTAATCATATCTAACTCAGTGTGTAAGTCCAGAGCAGAGCCCCTGCAAGTGAAAAAAGACATTTCCGAAGACCGCTTCGAGTCACACATGAATCATCACTTAATGATCGTCAGAGCTTCAAGCCTTGTTTGGTTTCGGTAGAGCTGAGTGTCCTTAATTGAGTGCCGATCGCATGGGGGCGCGTACAACAATTCCTTCAACTGTATGCTAGCTATTTCTGCAATCGGCCACTTTCGTGCATACCCTTTCGTACTGCGAAGAAATCACATTCTGAGTCCCAGGTGAAGATCAAATCCCAAATACCATTAATTTACCGATTAATATATACATAACCCATTTCCTTGCATATGCCCACCCTACGATAAGCGACTCTGCCTCGCGTGATTACTTAACAGCAAGGGCAAGGGATGATCCAGCAGTTGACCGGAATAGGACAAGGAATGACGCCGCAAATTCTTCCATCACAGGCGCCACCTCCACGGAGTTCGAGGTTGGGTTCTGTGGTCTCGGGTGCCTTTTGGGGATCTGCAAATGGGTCAGCGCAATGCTCGTCGCGTGTTCGAGAGTCATTCGTCTTACCCATGGAGGATTGCGCCTTGGGCTGGTCTGTCTCCACAGGCTGAGAGGTTCTCATATTTGAGAGTTCTTGAGGAGCGTTTTGAGAAGACATGTTGATATGATTGAGATGTGATGCTTAATGTGAAGCTTGGTGGTTTATCTTATGTGAGATGAGTTTAAGATTAAACACGTGAGATGGTGTTTGAAGTGACGTAGGCTGACGTTATTGTCAAGGCACGTGGAGAACGCGCATTGAGCGTGGCGCAGCTTGTGGCCGTGCTGAGAACAGAGGCTGAGTCGAGAGAAGTGGAAAGTGGGTGCCTGAGGCATATCTTTCTAGCAACCTACCCTACGCGATTTATCAGACATGCAAGTTACTGGAAAAAGTCAATACAGTTCTTTGGAATAAGACATGAATGAACTAAATCCAAGTATTAGCTTTTAAATTATATTATAGCTCAATCCAAGAGTAAGCCGAGATATTTATCAGTAGAAAGTCGCTTAGACCTGATGATTATTTGAATTTACTAAAACACATTTAGGCAAAACTCGAAATACCTTGCTTATAGACAGCACCCTATAGAGATATAGCTAGCTAT